>SMMW01000019.1:2015000-2017500 GCA_004794655.1 Marisa cornuarietis | reverse complement strand
TGTCTGTCTTTCCAAACGTACGTGCACATGTCGTGTCTTTAATTGTTGGCAGAGACCCCTAACGAAGCGTGAAGTACGGAATCCAAAATAACAGATGGACGGAAGACGCCCCCAGCAGAGAGGCAGACATGAATACATTAAAGTTCTTTAATTTGTGTCCTTGCAGACTGTGCAAGCGGCACCTTCGGCGCCAACTGTACTCAGAGCTGCAGCAAATTCTGCCGCGTGACGTCAGGTGCTGGTATTACGCCCCCTTGTCATCACGTGTCAGGCGCGTGCACCCAAGGATGTCTTGACGGCTACATGGGTGTCGACTGTTTTAAACGTATGTCATCATCATCATCATCATCATCTTCTTCTTCTTCTTCTTCTTCTTCTTTATCATCATCATCGTCTTCAATGACTTTGTCCTTTTATTAAAATTTGCAGTATCGATTTCTGCTTCGTATTTTCTTTTATGTGTTTTTCTGAGGATCTTTATCTTTTCGTTCCCGTCACTATTTTTTTCAAAACCTTACACTACTTAAATTATTTAAAATGAAGGGTATAAAAAATGAATGATTCTAAAGTGCAAAGTGTAATCGTCATTGAAAAATAAAACAAAATCTATAATTCTAAAATGGATATAAAAAAAAGTAATGTTGAAAGCCACAAACTAACCAGCGGGTAAATCATATCTGCCGTTTAACAAATCGAATTAAAATTTGTTTCATGTAGTAGGCAATAATATTTTTACTTTCTGATTTATTTTATGAGGTTTTTCCGGGGGGGGGGGCGGTATATATTTTCATCTTTCAGAGATTCCCACGTCTGCCGCAGCAATGATTGGAGGAGTGGTGGCTGGTGTAGCACTCGCTGTTATAATTGTTGCAGTTGTCGTCGTCATTGTAGTGAGGTCTGACATCATGTGTAGCTCACCAATCATTATATTTAGTCTGTTATTACGTACGTATATCTCACCAATCATCATAGTGAGGTCTGATATGTATAACTCAGCAATCGTTATAGTGAGGTCTATTATTATGTATAACTCACCAATCATCATACAGAGGTATGATATTATGTATAACTCACCAAACTGTTGGATAGCAATCTCGTATTCTATATATAACTCATCCAAGTATCAGCTCGTAAAGTCCGATGTTACGTCGATTATTACGTTTTTTGGTATACATTGTCACTAAGTATTGTGACTGTAGACACATCAACTTTTATAACGATCAATCAGTATTAAATTACTACCTTGCACATGTTCGCTTTCTTAGTAATTAATGTATGCTGTTATAACTTTCTCTTTTTAATGAATTTCTTTTCTTAGTGAGGACTAGCTGTACAAAAGACCATTGGTTGTGCTAATACCTTCATTGACAAAGAATTGTCATTGACAATTGTCATTCTTTCTCCATTTTTTTCTCTCTTTCTTTTTTCTTTCATATATTTTAATTGTCTTCTATTATAGACGAAAAAGGAAGTGGAAGAAGACGATGTCACCTGACTCTTCTACCAACTACGCGAGTATGAATGGGGCTTTCGTGGCGGATGGCGTCAGTGAGTAGACGAGTACAACTTCAATGTCACGAAGTAGCCCTGTCATCGTAGTTTATCATCATCGTTACGATAGTAACTTTTAATTCTTCCATTGCCGTGCATTTACGTCTGTGCGCACCAAGAGACGTAGTTATGAAGTGAGAGAAAGTAGTTCCCCCAGGACAAAATGGGGAACTAAAGAAAAAGCATTTTGTTTCCGAGGTTTCAAAGCTGTGTCCAGATCCCGCGGATACTATTTTATGTTTATTTACCTCAGAGCATCTTTGCCTCCACTTTATAACTACGGGTTCAGGGGTAAAACAACATCTGTGTAATCTGGACGCCGTTTTATATATCTTCGGGAACAAGGCGCTTTTCCTTGAATTCTCCATGCTGCCCCAGGGCAGAGACTTACCCTCGCTTCCCTATCTACGGCTACAGGTGCGCTCTGAGATTTCAATACCTTCAAACACCTTGTGAAGCATGATAAGTACTTTTTTTTACCTTTAAAGCCGTCTTAGACGAAGATGAACTCAGCAATGCACGCATCTCCTTGGCAACGGGGACGCACGTGGAGAAGGAGAAGCAGGTGTATTACAACATTAACCCGGAAACCTCCTCAACTCGCTTTCCAACGACTCAGCTTAACGCTCTCATCGACAGGTGGCGCTTGGATCCTACATCTCTCAAAGGCCAGTTTGAGGTAACGAAGTTTTGATAGATGGATGAACTGATGGGCTGACGCAAAGGAAAATAAGTTTGTTTAGTCTACTTTATGGCTGTGTGTGAAAAACTCAGAAGATCTTACAGGTGATGTCGAAGGTACTTTTAACGTGAGCTGCAATAGGCGCTTGGGGAATTTTTTTTTAAATAATGACTAGAAGTCAGTGGATTCTGCTCTACATTCCAGAGACTTCCTAAAGGCTTCACTGGGTCGACTCGGATAGCCCTCAACGATGCCAACAGAGGCAAA